>NSJW01000812.1:467392-500627 GCA_019955255.1 Castanospermum australe
GTCAATTGCATTTTTTTAAACTTTTATATATTTAGTTATATACAGTAATATTGAATGGATCAATATTCTTTGAAAATAATTACTTTCATTTTATTTTAAGAAAATAAATGAAATATGTTTATTTTGTCTTTGTTAATTCATGATTTTTTTAATTGTCTTTTAAAATTGTTTTTCATTTTTCTATATTTTATCAAAATAATATTTTTGTAATAAATATTGTATTTTTTAAATTTATTCTTAGAATATTTTATTCTCATATATTGGTGGATTGAGACACTATGTTGGACGAAGGTCCACAAATAAAAAGAGAACACTTCTAAATGTGATTTGCAAAAAAAATATCTTTATGAGAAGAAATAGTAATTATGGTTAATGAGATAATGTACTTATGATAGAGAATGTGGAATATATGCATAATAGTATATTATAATTTTATCCCTTGGTATAACTATGCTTAAATTAATTTTTAATGGTAAAATGAAAAAACCAAAATTTTGAGACTAAGAGGAGATAATCCCCTTTTTATATAGTATAGATAACTATGCTTAAATTAATTTCTAATGGAAAAATGGGAAAACCAAAATTTTGAGATCAAGAAGAGACAATCCCCTCTATATATAGTATAGATTATTATTTTTAACTAATAAGACTTGTTTATCACGAACTCCCTTTTTTACTAGTTTTTGGGCATTGTTGATTCATCGAAATGGAAAGAAAATTATTTGGTTCAATGAGCGGAGTGTTCGATCAACAGGAGGAGGAGGGTGGAATGGAGGCTTCAAGACATGAAGAGAGCTTAATTTGCAGGCAACATGGTCCCGATGGATGAACCTAGTACAAAACAAATGAATTCATCGCCTGTAATCATGGATCCTGATCCTCAGCAGGAGTATGAAGAAGTAGAAATAGAAATGTTTATTTATAGTCCTGCTCCAGACAGTGCTACTGTGGATATGAAAAGTAAAATGGGGAGATTTTTAAGGTATGGAAATTTGCTACGTGGAATACTGAATCAACGGCCTCCAAAAAAGGAAACTATGTCAAGTAAAATACAAGCCTCAGGACTCACTGGGAGAGTTCAGGGACATGGAAACAATAAGAACTTAACATTGCTAAAAGAAGCATATGATTCAATCAAAGGTCATCATTTCCGTGGATTAGCTAGGAGGGAGAATGAGAATGAGTTTTTCCTGCAAGAGAGCCCTCCGGGCAACACCCTGCTGCATATAGCAGCTAGGTATGGAAATAATCAATGGGTGGGTGTGGTAATGAGAAAAGTCCCCCCGCCCCCCCCCCCCACGGCCCAAAATTCGACGGTGTACGCACTGCATGTTGCTGCAAAGGGTCGTTGATCCTACTTCAAGTGGTTGTGGCCACTCTCTTCGCAATTTACCGCTTCCATACTATGACCCCAAAGAGGCCCTGAATAAAACCCTAGTTAAAAACAAGCAAGAAAATACTTTCTTTCACGAGGCCTTATTGAATGGTCACAAAGGTGTAATGAATTTCCTAGATTTTCATTAAGCACAGTTTGAGCCTGGCTTCAAGGAATTGGTCGAGCGAGCTGCACTGTTTTGGACAAACGAGGAAAAGAAATCAGTTTTCTACATGGCGGTTGAGGCTGGCTACAAGGGAGTTGTTGTTCTTGCATTGAAGAAACTGAAAAGCCAAGTCCCTGCATTGGACAAATTGATTCAGAACCATAAAGAATTGGTCGAACTGATTCCCCACAGGCTCGATTATGTCCCAGAAGGAGAATCACCCCTTCTTGCAGCAATCCTGAAAAAGAATCTCGGTGCATTTTGTTTGATAGCTCTAAATTTCCTCTCATTTTTTGGATATACATATATATATATATATATATATATATATATATATATATATGCATATTTTATCACTCTAATTATTGGAATAATTGTAAATTTATCTTTTATTATTTTATAATATTGTGTTTTTATATGTAAATATACATTTAAAATTTATTTTTTATGTGTGAACATTTTTGGACCAGTCATTGTTGGACTAGGAAGTAGGATGTTTATTCAATTGAAATTTTTTTAGGTAAGCAGTGCTTACATTAAACATTTACTTCAATAGTTAACATGTGTGAAATTCGATAAGTCATGCACACCACATTTTAAAAAGTTAATAAGATATGTCAACTATTTAAATGAAGTGCTTGAGGTTCTCCTAAACATGTTTAGGGCTTATAAATTTGATTGGATGGGCAACCTTTCCTAATGACAATCATTCTATTCCATTACTCATCAATCAATCCTTTCCCAGCTGTGTTAGTTAACTTTTTGAGTCAACATTATTATAAATTTGTTTATTCCATTATCTTATTTATGTTATATTCTCACTCCCTTCCCTAAATAATTCGAGTGTGGATCATTTTCAATTGAGACTACTCATATAATTGATTATTTGTAAAATATGCCAGAAACTTTAGGTATCATACTGACAAGAAAGCCACAATGGATCAATTTAAGGGATACGGAAGGAAGGATTCCTTTTCATTATGCAGCATCTATAGGTTACTTTGAAGGTGTTCAGTATCTGCTTGAACAATGTGCTTCTTGCGCCATTGAAAGGGACGAAAATGGCTTTTGCCCACTTCATTTGGCTTCTTATGGAGGCCATGTTGATGTAGTAAAAAAGTTGCTAGAACGAGAATACGGTTTGAGATCCCAGAGAGATACTTGACTATATTGACTGAAATATTCTTCACTTTTGCAGTTGAAGTGGAAAGTTTAATGTGGTAAGGTGCATCTTGCAAGTTGCTGACGAGGAATTTGATGATATGATAAATGACAAGGATGCCTATGGAAACACTCCCTTGCATTTAGCCATCTTGCACTGCCATCCCAGAATAGTGCATGCCTTAACATTGGACGAAAGAGTGCAACTCACTTTGGTCAACGGAAAGAATCAAACAGCTCTTGATGTTTGTGGTCGATTTCCACAAAAGAATTTGTCCCTTCGTAAGGTAAGTAGCACTCAGTTTCCCTAAATAATTCATAAAATTAAGTCAGTTTCTATTCAAATTTTATACAGTGTTGATTAGAAATTTTCCTTGGTGAGATGATGATTTTCATAAGACTACCATTATTTACTGAGAGTTCTTTTTTGTTTTTTTTCAAATAAGTTGTTCTCTATATATAGTACTGCCAAGCAACAGTGTCGTACTAGTGTCGGGGGGCCACTAGATAGACATGAGGTGATTGATTAGTTAGTATGGTGTGTATTTGATAGAAAATGATTATATGTGCACATTTGACATGATTCTTACTACCAGTGTCAAGTGAGAATTTACCCATTCTCCAGCTCCATCTTTGGTTCTTTGTATTCTCTAATATTTAGGACCTTTTTTCATAGGAATATGAGTTTTTTTAAGCGTTACAAGTTGCATTTTTTTTTCATTCATGCACTATGATATGACAGGTCTATAACTAAAGAAGGATCAGCGGCCATCAATGCTCTCCTTTCTTCATTTTAGATCATGTTGGGTTTGTAACATATGATCGTTTATTTGCAGTGGCTAACATGGAGTACATTAAAATCTGCTGGTGTACGACATGGAGAGCCACTGCCATCCTCTATCAAGGTCTTTCCCCAAAGTACAAAAAGTTATTGGAAACAAAAAGCCCCAGTCAAGGATCAGTACAAAGACATAACAACACTCTTATGCTGGTTTCAACCTTTATAATTACAGTAACATTCGCCGCGGGTTTCACTATGCCCGGTGGCACTAACAGCGCCTATGAACCAGAGCAGAGCATGGATACCATCCTAAATCATATATGGTTTAAGCTGTTTATTTTTTGCATCACAATATCTATGTATGATGCCATTAGTGTTACTATCATACTCATTTGGGTCAAGCTAGCAGATATAACTTTGGCGCTTCTTGCCCTTAAGGTGGCAAGACCTCTTTTAGGAGCCACTCTTGCAACGCTTTCTATGGCATTTTTGGTTGGTGTCCATCTAGTTATAAGTGATCTCAGTTGGCTGGCCATTACTTCTCTAGTGATGGGTGTGACTTTCATTCTCATGCTTCTGTTACTGTATACTCTCCTTTGGTTCCCTTCGTCGTCAAGCATCGCAGTAGTCAGATACATTTCCTACTATCCCTTTCTTTTGTTGTCATTGCTGGTTGAATGCGACGAATCTGGTGGTACATAACGTATCACACAGATTCTTGTACACTCAGTACCTGAGGTTAGAATATTTTAGGAGATGGGAGTATTGAACTTAATTAAATCTTTCTTTTGAGTGTATATAATTGGAGGTTATGTTTTGTATTAGTATGCTCCTCATCAATTATGTTATTTTAAATATATATCTTCTTTGTGTGCGTGTCGATTACGATAATGTATCTCGAATATTGCTTTCTCCTATTATTAACTATGTTACTTGAAATATCTGAAATTGAAAACTTTTTAGAGAATTTTATAATTAAGGACAAAACTAAGGATTACAGATAAACAAAATTGTAATCTTTAGAATGTCAATCATGATTATCATGATCGTGGATCTATATTTTTACACACTCATAGTAAGTTTGATATAGGATAAATATGGGGGATAAATTTCTATAGATGAGATTTATATACATACAAATCTCATATATGAAAATTTACCTTTCATATTTACTTTTATACTAAACATATATTTAGAGTTTAAAATATGGCCATCTAAATACTCAAAATTAATTTAGAGTCAAGATAATTAGACAAATAGTTTTTTGGTGAAAGATATTGTTTGAAAATAAATAGTGTTTCGATTGAATTAAATAATGAAAAAAATATTCAATGAAAAATATAAATCTTGTTCACCAACCTTGGTTTTCAAAAGGAGGAATTTAATAATTTTTTTGACTAAAATCTTTTCATATTAATTATTTTGTGAAAATATTGAAATAAAAATAGTACCCAAAAAACAAGTAAACTCTGTACCTATTGTACGTTGGCTATATAAAGGGAAAATATAATAAATGCCTAGAAAAACTTTATCCCAAACATCTCAAAACTTTGGTTCTATTTTAGAAAACAAATTAAAAACTGAAAATTTAAATTTTACAATGTGGAAAATTATAAGCTCCATTGATTATATTTTCTGGGGAAACTTAATTTGTTACTTCTTTATAAATATTTTGAAACGTCACAAAGGTTATTTGACTAATCTACCTTAATAAGCTGTTGCACGCCTGAAATTTTCTTTTTTGAAGTAAGATATGAAAAGTTGATTTGGTTAAAAAATTGATGTTTGCAGTTTTTTATATTGATGATAGTTATCTAATTGTTATTGTGAAATTATTATTAGTGCATTGTCAAGCATTAATGTGTCCGTCAATTCATATTTTTTTTAAATTTATATATATATTTAATCATATACAATAATATTGAATATATCAATATTTTTTTTACAATAATTACTTTTATTTTATTTTAAGAAAATAAATGAAATATGTTGATTTTGTCTTTGTTAATTCATGAAAAGAAATAGTAGTTATGATTAACGAGAGAATGTACTTATGATAGAAAATGTAGAATATATACATAATAGTATATTATAATTTTATCTTTTTGTATAACTATGCGTAAATTAATTTTTAATGGTAAAATGAAAAACCAAAATGTTAAGACCAAGAGGAGATATTCTCCTTTATATATAGCATAGATAACTATGCTTAAATTAATTTGTAATGGTAAAATGAGAAAACCAAAATTTTGAGATCAAGAAGAGACAATCGCCTTTATATACAGTACAGATTATTATTTTTTAACTAATAAAACTTGTTTATCACGAACTCCTTTTTTTACTAATTTTTGGGCGTTTTTTATTTATCGAAATGGAAAGAAAATTATTCGGTTCAACGAGCAAAGTGTTCGATAAACAGGAGAAGGAGGGTGGAATGGAGGCTTCAAGAGGTGAAGAGAGCTTAATTTGTAGGCAACATGGTCCCGATGGATGAACATAGTACAGGACAAATGAATTCATCGCCTGTAATCAAGGATCCTCATCCTCAGCAGGAGTATGAAGAAGTAGAAATTACGAAGGAAAAGAGGCGGAAGAAGAAAAAGAACCATTGTGGGTTGTGGCAAGTCACGTATAGTGGCAAATCTCACGGAAGAAAAACTATAATCAACTTTGTCTTTTATTTTCAAATTTTCTCCATATTTTATTTCAATATTTTTCTCTACGTGCAAAAATTCCTCCATTTGCACTATTCTCTTGGAGTTAGACATGTTGAACTTGAGGATAAATACTTGAAACTTCCTTCTTTGGTCCCAACTGGTCTGAAAGAGCAAGCGAGTCACATTCCAAGAAATCAAGCAGAGATTAAAAAAATGACTCGCTAGTTCTAATGGCAAGTTACTATCTCAAGCTGGCAAGGAGGTTTTTAGACATAATTTGTACCCAAAAAAACAAAATAAATACTTGGAAGGTCAACATTACGTACTGCAACTGTAACGTTATGGATCATGTGCGAATGCATATAGTTTAAGAAGTCACAAGCTGGAAAAACAAATCAAATGCAATAGTAGCTTTTTCAGTTGAACAAAGTATATTAATTTTGAATTGCTTGAGGCTGTTGGGTAGTTCATTGCTTCATGTGGGTGTGGCAGCAGAAATTTTGGGAGTGAAAAAGATTCCAGAGCTGGAAAAAACACTCATTAGAGGGCTAGAGGCAATACTGCACTTCAATTGATACTTGCTGCACTGGAGCTCCAAGAATTCCAATCTTGTTGATCTATGGTGAGTTCACCCTCCATTCATCAAATTTGCTTTATATAAATTATCCTTTATTCTTCTTTTCTTCTTTTCTTTTTTCCTTTCTAGTGATTAGTTATTAGCTGACTAACCTATAAGCTGCATATGCTTAGCAACTTGCCTGCCAAATGCAATTGGGTAAAATTAAATGTTATTGATAAGTCCACGGCTAACAAGTCATCCGGATCAAATATGAGAAAACGATTGAAGCAAATGAATTTTATATTACAAAATATTAATTGCTGTGCTGTATATATATATATATATATATATTTCATTCAATGGAGGCCAAAGTCTTAACAATACAAGTGCTATGAGTTGACCCGAGTTTAAAAAGGAAACACTTGACTAAAGGGAAATATACAGGAGAATACAGCTGTTCTTAAAAATATGAACGAGAGAAAACGCTACATAGCATGACAAATGATGGAAGATTCTGATATACTATGAGTACTTTTTTTTTTTTTATTTTGTTATAGGATTTGGGAATTCTTAAGGGCACATCTCTCATATTGGCTTGTTACATTTAGGGAAATTAATTTGCTTATATGCTAGTTAAGGTTTGGACCTAAGTAGTTAAAACATAGAGCACATTTCCTTAATCACTAGGCTAACTTGTTAAGTTTAAGAGTACTATTTTCATATCAATCAAATTGTAATATACTATAGAGCTATTAAAATGTGAACTATTAAAATTAATTTTAAAATGTGATTTGAGTTGTTGAGACTTGGTGTACATGTTTGGTATGGGGTAAAAATGGAAGTAAATTTTTATAGGATGCCTATACCAAACTAACCCTTGAGAGTAATATTGCTTCCGTTTTTAGTTTTGATGGTTCCATAGAATTCATCTGATCACTTGGCAGTTCTTTTTAAGGGTGAAATTTTTAAATATTCTTGCATCATTGGCTCCTATGTATACTTTTGATGATTAAAATTACATTATGATTTATAAGAAAATGCCTATTTGACAAATAATATAATATGCTTTGGCACCTAAATTATGGTAGATGGAGAAGTATAACGTGGATGGCTGGGCATAGTTGGTTTATTTAATTTCAAGTCGGTGTTGAGTGTTAACTTTGTTTCATTGTTCGTGTGCTTCGGGGTGAGGATGATTCCTTTTTATATGATATAAGGGGGGCTTGCTCTTCTTCGAGCATAGTTGAAACAAAGGTGGAAAGAAGCTCCTCGGGGAATTTCAAAGCATTCAAGGTACTCCTTTCTCTCATACACTATCATTATCATTTATACTCTTGTACTTTTGTTTCGAAATCTTTCTCAAATTTCAAACCAATTATTTTGCTTTTCCCTCTCTACTTCTGCCATATAACTCCTAGTCATAAGCCCATCTGTTCATTTTTTCCTTCCACTCTAAAAGATAGAGCATTGCATTTATATATATATTTTTAACTTACAAGTCCAAAGACATACGTAATTAATAAGTTTTAAATCTGAACCTTAAGACTTAGCTAAATCACTGCAAGATCAAAAGCTTTGGGACAAGCCCATCTTCCCTTCTATGTTTCTAATAATCTCAGACATTAGTAGTTTACTTGAGCAGAATTGGGAGTTTCATGTGTCTCATATTCTCAGAAGAAAACTGTACTTGTGGATTTTCTTGCTAAGTTTCTGGGTGCTTATTACGTACTCTGGTGTTTCCTTTTTAAGGGCCTCTCCCTCTGTCTCTTTTCCTTTGGACTTAAAAAAAAAAAAAACACTCAAGACAATAGAGTATGTGCAATAAAATGAAAAAAAAAAACTGAAAAAAAATTCAAATGAGGGGTGGGGTTTGCAACTAGGGGCCTAAAGAGAGAACAACCGAGAGGGGGGAAATGAGGGAGGTGGGGTTTCAGTATCTCATATAAGAGAAAAAGACAGAGTATTCCCTTTTTCGTCAATTTTGCTCCGCCTTGCTCTCCACCATACTTTCTTGAAACTTAGTTGCTGCACCCCTTTATTCTGGAATTTCGGGCTCTTTCTCGTCTCAAATTCTTTTGCTTTTAATGGAATCGGTGTCTTTTTTTATTTTATTTATTTTAGTCGTCAGTTATGACATTTGTTTAGTTCGACTATCAGAGAAAGAGAAGTAGGAGAGAAAATCAGAAACATTAAAAAAAAAAAAAAGAGATGAGGTAGAGTTACGGTCAAGGATTAGGAAAAGAAATATATGAGGAGAGAGGGGTTGTTGAAGGGAGAAGAAAACTTAGTTACTTGGTTAAATATGAAAAAAAAGAAAATGATGGGGAGAGGTGAAGTCACAGTCTAATACGAAAGAAAGGAAATTAGGGAGGGAGATGCCAGGTAATGCTGAAAGTAAGTTAATATTAAAAAAAAAAGATTAAAAAAAAAGAAAAATGGGAGAGATAAGGCTACGGTACAGTAGAGAGAAAATTGAAGAAAGATGGGGGCGGTTGTTGAGATAAATACGAGAGAACAAAAATGAAAAAACACAAAACTAAAACAAAGAAAGGGAGAGAGGAACACGGTAGCAGTGAGAAGAGAAAGCCAGAGGTGAGGCAGTGAATTGAAAGAAAAAAAAGTGTTAATGTAGGGACGGTTGTGACATATTCTTAATTTTATCATAACTTATGAGGTTATTGAACTAAAAACACTTGTGGAGTTATGAATAATTTATGGACTTAATGTATTTCTATTTATGTGCTGCTATTTTTATTAAAAAATTAACAAAATTAATGGATTATAAAAAATCGTTATTCCAATATTTGAAGAAAATAATTAATGTACAAAAAATCTCAAATAAATCAAAAAAAAACTTAAGCTTTAATGTTAATTAAGGGTATTTTTATCATTTAAATTATGTTAAACTAGCTATTAAGTAGTCTTTGTAGTGTTTTAGGAATTAGTCTCATATCAATATCTACGAAGATACCTTAATCAAAAACCAAAAGTGTATTAAATATTCTTAAAACTCGTATTCTTGATTAGTGATGAGGTTAGTTATTTATTTTTAAATTAAAAAAATAATGAATAATGGTTTGATATTTGAGTTTTTTATAAATAATTTTTTCATAATAAACTTACAAGTCCATATGAAAAGTATAGGAAATAGCGGCAAAAACATAGATACTAGATATTGAATTTGAATCTTAAGACTTGGCTGCATCTCTGCAAGGTCAAAAGCTTTTGGACAAGCTCATCTTCCCTTCTATATTTCTAAGACTCTAGGCAACAATGTGCTATAAAATTAAAGAAATCCGAGCGAGTCTTTTTTTTATTTTTTATTTACTATAAGACCTGTTTATCATTAATTTTTTTGTGATATGGTTTATCATTAAATTTTTATTTAGTAAATTTACTTTTGTTTTATTGGGTATTTATTCTTTATTTCTTGTATTATCACACTAAAGTGGCATCACTTAAAAACTTAAGTAGTGGATGAAAACTCAAAAATGTGGAATAACAGTATTTTTTGGCGGATCCGAATAACAATATTTAACTCGTTATTGCTACAAAAAATGTTTAAGACATTATTAAGCATGCGTTATTTAAATTTTAAAAAAAATTGCAACATAGTCATAATTTTTTTATAGAATTTTTGTTAAAAAATAATTTGACATACTAGTTAATTCTTGGAGTAGTTCTTACCAATTCATTTAATCTAACTACCACACTTAAATTTAGTTAAATTGGATAAAAATTCTAGCAATTTTTTCTAACTGCATAGTAACATTACTCATTTAAAAAACATCTCATATTGCTTAGATACAATTATAAGTTCAATTTTCAAAAATAAATAAAAATGCAATTCCTTTTGTTATTTATGAGAGTTGATTCAAACATTCGCACAATTAACCTTGGATACAGTTAGAGTTGTTAAAACGGATTTAACTCGGCCCACTCAAGATTTTTATTAAGTGGCTCAAGACAGGTCAGTTTACTTTGAGAGTAAGTTGAAAAACAATCAATCTGACTTAACTCACCAGAAATTGATGGATTAAACAGGTTGATCCACCAGAAAATTAAAAAAAAATACATTAAAAAAAGCTAAAAAAATATAAAATAATCATTAAACATAGGTTATAAAATGGTATAAAATCATGTAATAGTCATTAAACTGAAGTAACATTATAATTAGTAAGTTATAATCACTAATTTACATAAATAATAATCTATAAATCTCCAATTTAATTAAAAAAATAATAAAAAATTTAAATTTTAAACAATTTACTTAACTTATGAGCCAACTTAGCTCAAATTTACTTAATCAATATATTAAGGGAACCAAATCAAAACAACCCACTCTGTTGTGAGCTTTATTTTAGGCAATTCAACACACCATTTTAGTAGGTTGAGTTGGGTTAGTTCATAGGTTAAAATTTATTTTGACAGTTTTAGATACATTAATTTTGTAAGCTTTTCTATTATCTTTTTTTTCAAAAAATAAATTGATTTATTATTTTGAGAAAGTAAATGATGTGCAACCATCTTAATCTATAGTTGCTATTAAAGGTTTAACTTGGTGTTCAAACACTCTTTATTACTTGGGGAAATGTTGCTTCTCACAAGAGGTTCCGTGAAATGGTACGAATGAGTTATTGCCTAAAGATGATTGAATAATTTTCTTTTTTCATTTCAAAAAAGAAAACTTGTGTTTATTATCTTTTACCTGCAAAAAGGAATGCCACCTCATTCATAAAACAATTTCGTAGAATTTTTTCGTGGTAAATAGCATTGCTCTATAACATATTGATATTTATCTAATTTTATGCATTTTAAATTATGTTGCAAAGAGTAAGTTAGTGGTAAGAGATTTGAGGTAATTTTTATAGATTATATGTACAAATTTTTATACCGCCTTTGTAAAATAAAAAAAAAATTGAGTTGTTATTTGGATATTCATTCATTTATTAAACGCTAGGGTGGCTTCTTTTTGTTCAATTGAATGGTTCACACTCTTCAACTTTTTTATTACATCTGCAAGCCAGTTTTTGGACATTGGTCTGATTCATGGAAAGAAAGTTACTTGGTTCATGGAGCAGCAGGATGGACGGTGATCAGCAGCAGCAGGAGGCTGGAGTGCAGGCTTCAAGACATGAAGAAAGTATGGAAGGAAATATGGTCGAGATAAGTATACCTATAGAAGAAATGAATTCATCGCTTGTAATGAAGGAACCTCAGCAGCAGTCCGTAGAAGAAATGGAAATGGAATCTATGTATCTTGTAGATATGAAAATGACTTGGGAGGAGATGACTTTTAGGAATGAAAAAGTGCCTATAGAAGAAACGAGTTCAACGTTAGAAATCATGGAACCTCTGAAGGAGTACTCCGCAGAAGAAACGACAGTGACTTTGGCTCCTGATGTACATGTTGATGTACCCTTGGACTTGCAGGGCATGTTCGTAGAAGTTATGAAAATGGTTCGAAGTGTTAAAGAGAGAAAAAAGATTTAAGTGAAATAGAGGTTCAGGGGCTGCCTTCAAAAAATGAAACCGTGGCAAGTGATCAAATGCAAGCCTCGGGACTCACTGACAGAGTTCAAGAACACGGAAGCAAAAAGAATTTAAATTTGCTAAAAGATGCATATCTTTCAGTGAAAGGTAATTTGCCTGCACAAGCAAGGAGGGAGAATGAGAAATGAGTTTTTGCAGCAAGAGAGCCCTCTGGGGAAACACCGTGCTACATATAGCAGCTAAGGTACGGAAATGACGAGTGGGTGGATGAGGTAGCTCGAAAAGCCCCCCATCTCTTGAATGCCAAAAATTCCAATGGTGATGCAGAACTACATGTTGCTGCAAGAGCTGGGCATATCTCTATACTCTCAAGAGGTTGTTGGCAGCTCATCATCTCCACAATTCAACAGTACTTCCATATGCTGAATGCCTCGAAGAGATCTTAACAGAGAACAAGCAAGGAAATACTTTCGTCCCCGAGGCCTTAACTGAACGGTCACGAAGGTGTAGTGGATTTCCTAGTTTCTGATGAAGAGCGGTTTGTGGCTTCTGGTGGCTTCAGGGAATTGGTTGCGCGAGCTTCGCACTGTTTCGGACAAATAACCAAAACAAATCAGTTTTGTACGTGGCGATTGAGGGTGGCTACAGGGAATTTGCTGATGAAGCATTGGCCAATTTGGACGGCACCAGTCCTGCATCGGACAAATTGATTGAGAAGTACCCAGAATTGGACCAACTGATTCCGCACGGCCAAGATGATCCAGCAGGAAAATCTCCCGTTCTTGCGGCAATCACGAAACGGAAACAGGTTTGAGGCCTCTAAGTCTCCTCTCATCTTTTTTTGGCCACTTCTCTTTCCTTAATTTGACAGGGACGCAGTCGGGGAAGTGAACAATATTCTTGTTAAATCAAGACAAAAAACGAAACGTAGACTTGGCCGAAGAACCACATAGGAATTCCATTTTATGCCAACACTAAATGAAATAGTTAACTAAACTGTTAATTCATGAATATTTTAAGGTCAAAAGTTAATCCCGAGAATATGTCAAGAAAACATTCATTTGGTGCTGAATATTTGAAAGCCCAAGCATTTGAATTGAAGGTTCAGCTACATTAAATTAAATAAATTCATTCTTCTAATTTTCTCAACATTATAATGTATACGTGTTTAATTAATTTTTTATTTGTGTATATATCCGATAAGACTAGGATAGCCGGATAAACTTGCTGTAGCAGAGCCAGTTAACGCTTTTAACGGGCAAAAACTAATAAACTAACAACAATTGTTATCCCATATAATACACGCAATTGATGTTAAGGAGAACGTACTTCTTCTCCTGATGTAGGTTTCTAACATTCTATACCGAGCAATGTGACATTTCTCTAGACTCAATTTTGTATTCCATTCCATATCAAACCCCATGTTCTTCATAACCATTCTGCATCATTTTCTTGATTAAAATAGCAGTTGAGCAACGTTTCAGGAGTAATTTATATACCCACGTGTAGTTGATCAAGTCAAGCCTCATCTACTGTAATTGTCTAGTTTGTGACTTAGTCGAGCATACATCCCCTAGAGCCTTTATTCAATGGCCTGTGATCGAACTAGCCAAGTTTTCGGCTAGTATATTCAACTGTTAAGTCAACCTTGACTAACGAGAGTATTCTTTTACTCAAATATTTAATCTTTTGATAGCTGATTTGGTTTATTTTGCGTGTCAACAATATTATATAATTTTGTAATTTATTGTCTAATTTTTTTTTGCTCTCACCCCTCCCCTAGATAATACTTTTTGTTGATCCTTCTCAGAACGAGACTCCACTCATAATTGAATACTTTATTTGTAATATGTGTCAGATATTTCAGATATCATATTAATAAGAAAGTCAGAATGGATTCATTTCACAGATGCGGAAGGAAGGATCCCTTTTCATTATACGGTATCTATAAGTTACCTATGGTGTTCAGTATTTATTTGGAAAGTGTGCTTCCTTCCATGGAAAGGGACAAATATAGCTTTGTTCCCACTTCATTTGGCTTCTAATAGGAGGCCATGTTGAAGTAATTCTGGAATTGCTAAAGCTAGAATACTGTCCGGATTTCTAGAGAGATACTTGACAATAGTGGCCAAAATATTCTTCATATTGCAGTTGAAAGTGGAAAGATTAAATGTGGTAAGGTACATCTTGCAAGCTACTGATGAGGAACTTGAAAAGATGCTAAATGACAAGGATGCAAATGAAAACAATCCCTTGCATTTGGCCACCTTGCGCTGCTATCCCAAAATAGTTGCATGCCTTAACATGGGACAAAGAGTGAAACTCACTTTGGTTAACGAAAAGAATCAAACAGCTCTTGATATTTGTTGCCAATTTCCATTAGAAAATCCGTCCCTTCGGCAGGCAAGTAGTACTCTGTTTTCCTAAATAATTCAAAAAATTAAGTCGGTTTGCACTCAAATTTCTTGCAGGGGCTTAGTTAGAAATTTTACTTAGGGAGCTGATGATTTTCATAAGACTATCATTATTTACGGTAAAAGTTCTTTTTTTTTTTTTCAAATAAGTTGTTCACTATATATAGTATTGCCAAGCAAGAGCGTACTAATATTGGGGCCACTACTTAGAACTTGTAACGGCTAAGTTTTGAAGAGAATGGATGATTATATTATTACTATCAATCATACATTTATACACAAAGAACAATGGTCATGTGTGCAAAATTAGAGGCATTACAGGTGTGAGACTTTAAGGCTAGATTAGCCAATTGTGTGGCTGTACAACAAGTCACAATTCAACACTAACACCAGCTGTACAAATAGGTTACTTTACATTTCAATAATGTTATTTTTACACTTTTCTCGTATACCTACCTTTTATAGTAAAAAAAATAGAGAAAGAAAAAAAAAAGATGAAAAAAATTGAGTTATCTCTATTCTTTATTATCATTTAAGATAGACATGTATAAAAAAAAAATGTATAAGATTAAAGTGTAAGAATAATATTTTTTTTCGCATTTCTACTGCTAATAGAAATCAAGGAATGATTGACTTAGTTAATATAGTGTGTATTAGACAGACAATGATTATGTACATTTAACATGATTCTTAATATCGACATTAAGTGAGAATTTAACCATTCTCCAACTCCATCCTTTGTTCTTTGTATTCTCTAAAATCTTTATCATATTAGTGATGCTACATAGCCCGAATTACTTGTTGGCCGAAATGTACTAACAAATACAATATTTAATGGGTCCCATACGGTGGAATTTAAAAATTTTGTTATTTTATACTTACTTTTTACATTATACTCTTAAACTTTTTTCGTTAACAAAGAAACACACTTTCTAAAATTTAAAAGACATTTTTCAATGTAAACTCTTTCTCTCTTGATTTTTTCTCAAATGTGGAAGGTGTATGACTTTGGTGTGTAAAATAAGTGTAGAAATAACAAAATTTTGGAATTTAATGCACTTGTAGCTCCCACACGCATCAATGCGAGTTTTCGTTCGTTCAAACTTCAGCCTTGTGTGCTTTTGGCTCTAAAGCTAACAAGTTGCATTTTTTTTTTCATTCAACTACTATGATTTGATAGGTGCAGAATGTTGTCTGAAAGATGGATCAGCTAGGCGGCCATCAAACTTTTTCGATTACACATTTCTCAGTTATTCCATTTCTTTATTTTAGAACATGTTGGGTTTGTAACATATGAACGTGAATTTTTAGTGGCTAACATGGAATGCATTAAAATCTGTTGGCGGACCATATGGAGAGCCACTGCCATCCTTTATCAAGGTCCTTCCCCAATGTACAGAAGGTTATTGGACACAAAAGGCCCCAGTCATTAATCAGTACGAAAGACAGAATCAACACTTTTGTGCTGGTTTCAACCCTTATAACTTATGGTAACATTTGCCCCGGGTTTCACTTATACCTGGTGTCACTAACAGCGCCTCTAATTTAGGGCAGGGCATGGCCATCATACTAAATCACATATGCTTTAAGCTATTCATTTTTTGAATCACAATATCAATATATGGTGCCACTAGTGTTACTATCATGCTCATTTAGGCCCAACTCAAAGATATAACTTTAGGCGTTTTTTGCCCTTAAAATGGCAAAGGACCTCTTTTGGGAGTCACTATTGCAACACTGTCTTTGGCATTTTTGGCTGGTGTCCATCTAGTTATAAGTGATCTCAGTTGGCTGACCACTATTGCTTTGGTGATGGGTGTGATTTTCATTGTCATGCTTTTGTTACTGTACACTCTCCTTTGGTTCCCTTCCTAGACTGAGCATCTCCGTAATCCGGAGAAGCATCAGAGTAATCCGATATATTTCCTACTATCCCTTTCTTGTGCTGGCATTGCTGGTTGAATCTTTTGAAACCAGTGGTACATGACGTACCACATAGATTCTTAAAACACTCACTACCTGAGGTCTGAATGTTTCAGAAGATGGGGGCATTGAACATAGTTAAATCTTCTTTCGATGAGTATACATAATTGGGGTGATCTTTTGCATTCGTCTACTCCTCATTAAAATATATATCAGCTTTGTGTGTGTGGCAATTGTGATGGTGTCAATTGTGATTATGTATCTCGTTTGTTGCACTATGCTATTATCAACTTTGCTACTTGAAATATTCGAAATCAAAAACATAAATATATAGTTTTTAGTGATTTTTATAATATAAAAATAACACTTATTGTATGTCAAAATATATCACTACAAGAAAGTGACGGTTATTCTTTATGATTATAACTCTGCTAAATATGATTCGTGGTGATTACCAAATTGCTATGAATAAAGAAGTCGCAGAATGATAATAGTCAGTTTTTACTAACCGCTGACGTAACTGCTATTAATAGTCTAGTCATGTTAGCGTGGACCGCTGCTAATAATATATTAAAGTAAAAAAAAAAAATCACTGCTAGTAATCTAAACAATTATAAAAAATGTTTTATATAAATAATAAAAAAATTCTATATATTTTGAGGCTATTGGAAACCGCCATTATATAATAACAAGTGATATGTATACAACTAAATATAGCAATTGAAGTATGTTTCTATTTTTTTATTAGATTTTTTTTTAAACTTTTGGTGGTTTAAACTATTACTTGATCTCTATTTTAAAAAAAATAAAAAATGTAAAAATTTACAATGTCTATCAATATCAACATCAAACATTTTAATCTTCTATTAGTTGAAAACAAAGTAATTATTTTTCAAACAAAGCATTTACTAACATTAACATTCTTCTTACGTGAGAAAAAAAATCATCTATAAATTACAACATAAAATAATATATGAAAAAAATGAAACAAGCCCTTTACATTGCAAGTTGAAAATACTTTTTTTCCTTCTATCATCTTTTTTAACAGAATAATACTACACAACCAAAAAAGATATAAACAGAATTTTTGACAGAATTCAGATAGAATTAAAAAAAATTATTGGATGAAAATTAGTTATAGAGACCACTCACCTAAATAGTCAATAAATATGTTAAATTATTTTATCAAATTCTGACAAAAAAATTCTAACTATATAATATATATTTTTTTTTAATAAGAGCAGCTTCAACATCGTCAAAAAGCTATAGTTGGACATTTATTTGAGTTAACTCGTAAGCATTTAAGAATGAAATCTTGGGCATCATTTGATAAAGATTCAGGTACATGTGGAGGTTCACCCTTGCCAATCCGAAATAATGCTTGCTTTAATTTGTCGTGATAGAAAAAAAATACATTACTAGTTACCTTCACACTCTTGACTTAAAACTTATAAGATAATTTAAAGAAGTGGAAAAACAAAAGCAAGAGAAAACCTTACAGGTTTATTCTTAGTGTTTTTGTATGCATTGCTTGTTTACAAGCTTCAATTTAATAATTTCTGTTTTAGTAATTATGGTCGGGAAAAGGATCAAATTACTACAATCAGATTGTCAAAAATTGGCATTACAACTAAGTTTTGTAAAAGAAAGAATTTTTTTTTCCTCTTATCTTGATTTATGTGTCATGAGGATTGTTTAAGTGATTCTGTTGCAGACTTTGCAGGTGTGGAACAAAAGTATCTAGGTGTCCCATATGCATGAAGCAGATCACCCAAAGAATCTAGTCTCGGTATTGTAAACGGTAATTTTTTGTTTTTGTCTTAGTTATGGGAGAGCCCCAAAATTGGAGAATAAGCTCTCTTTTACTCCAATGCGGCGATTGTTTTATTTTTAATTGGACCGTGGGCCCTTGTGCCTTCTTTTGTTTTCAAGTTCCTGTTCCAATTTAGCTTGGGTTGCTTTTTCTCCTTTGCATTGCAACCAATTGCTTCTTACTTCGCTTCTTTTTTTTTTTTATCCTTTGTAAGTAGGCTTCACAATATGATTTAGCAAAAGCAGTAAATTTTATGCAATTAAAGCAAATAAATTAATAATTAAAATCTTCTCAGTAAATAGTCAATAATGCATAAAATTATTAAAATTAATTTGCTAAAAAACTATTTTTCAAAGGCAAAATATGTAATATTTGTAGTTTTGGACTATTATCAGGAAACATATAAATCTGGGCGAATTCTTGCAAGATCATGTGGAAGGGCTAACTAGTATGACACATGCTCAACTCTTTTAAGAATCTCATAGATTTTTATAACCTTGAAATTAATTTATCTTTCTTACCAAATTTCAAGATATTTTTCATTGAAAAAACACATAGAATACACAGTTTCTCACTCGTAAATTCCATGAGATGATGTCCTTGATCTAAATAGGATTTCCGTACTATTCGAGCACTTACCAAACATTCTCAAATTAATATAAAATACTTATTAATTTCTTGAATCAAATATGGCTTTACAAGTTTAGAATGTCAACCTCAACCTAACTAATCAATAATCTACGTTGTTTCTTGTATAAGGCTTCAAAAGGTGCATATGTATATAGACAAATTTTATCAAAGGTAAATGTTAGTCCTTACTCCTTGGAAGGTCTAAAACATAAGCACGAATCATATTTTACATGATCTGAATGGTTCTTTTTGTCTGATCATTAGTCTGAAGATGAAAAGTTGTACTCAAATCTAAACAAGTATCCAAGACTATATGTAATGATCTACAAACAATGAGCAATGAATGAAGGTCCCAATTAGAAATGATAGATATTGGCAAACAATGCAAAGATACTATTTTGTCCAAATAGAGCTTTACATGCTAAGTCATTGTTTAGGTGCTTTTCAAAGGTAAGAAATGTGCATTGTTTAGGTGCTTTTCAAAGACAAGAAATGTGCAAACTTTGTTAACCATTCTACAATTCACCCAAATTGAGTCATAAGTTTATCGGTAACTTTGTTACAATCTATAGAAATTCTTTCTTGCCTCCGTTTGAGTTTATTTTTTTGTTACAACAAGCTTACTAGCTTTTAGTGCTTAGCTTTCACTTGGTGGCACAACAATATCTAGACACAAACTCAATTACATCTTTCATTATAATTTCTTACTCATAAACTTTTTTCCCATCTAAGTATCTCAAGTATATACGAATATTTAATAATTTCAAAAACTTTAAATATATCATGCTAAGACATGATATTGCATATGCCATATCTAGAATTGATGTCGTTGAAGTGATAAATGGGGTTAAACATAGTACTTTAATATGTCTTTATGGCTCATTTATCTACAATAATAAGCACTTATGATGCATTTTGGTATTAATTGTATGATAAGGGTATCTTAGACTACTTTTCACGTCAAGTGAGATTAAATCTCTTTGAATGATCTTAAAGTGTATCTCTTATATTGACTTGATGCATTTAGAAAAGTTAATTTTCCTAAGTATTGATCCAAAATTTGAACCAACATAGTCAAGGTCTCATCGACCACTAAGTAAATCCCTTGCATTAAATGGCAAAAAAAAAAATTGACTTGCGTTACACTTGAATATACTACTATAATTATATATGTTATTTACCAAAAATATTTATATGTACTACAACTTTATGGTCTTAAGAAGAAAATAAAATGAACCGATGATCGGGCATATTTCCTTAATGAGTATTATTTCTTTTCTGCTTTTTGTGGTTCTAAGGCCAATGTACAAAGAGGTGGAATTGAGATTTCAAACTTCATACAATGAAATTTAACCATTCGTTTCCTAATATACCCTCATTAGTTTTATAAAATGATAATTATTATCCTTGTTAAATTTAATCCACTTAAATATTATGGGCAATAGATGGTGGCATCACTAAAAAAATTTAAATAAAATGCAAAATAATTAAAAGTTTCTTATATGATTATATTGTATATTTATTTTAAATGACAATCTACACATTTCAACTTTTTTTTTCACAAATAAAAAAATATTTACTCTTTTTTTCTTGAGTAACAATATTTATTATTATTTAGCTATAAAAAAAATAAATTTAAACATTACTTTTATGAATATACATTTATTTTATATATATAAGAGATACATGAAAAATTTTAAAAATTTTTTTTTAGATATTTATGTCATTTAAATCAATTTTAATTTAATTTTATATTGATTTCGTGTGCCAATTTGAATGCTACCAAACTATGAACCAGTGATGACCTATTTCATTTCTTTTCATTCCATTCTAACTTATTTTATTTTATTTCTATTTCATTTTTATTCTATAGAATCATGATTATGTGAACCAAAAGTTACAAAAATTTCAAAATATTAAATACATATTAGATTTTCAAAATATTAAATATATATGCTTTTTCTTTTGATTTTTTTTATTAGGTAATAAGAGAATCGTTAAAATGATTGTTTAAAAAGATGTAGCATTACTCCTGTTTGAAGCAAAATATTTTTTATTCAATTACAATCTATTGAATTGAATTATTTTTGACTAAATTATAATAAATCCACTTCAACTATGAATTATATACAGAAAATTTCCTTATGTTTTGAAACTGATCAATACAACTCCTTCGTTTTACCAAATTGTGTATATTAACTCTTTACAAGGAATTTTTTGTACATGTATAAGAAGTTTAATTTGCACTAATATACATGTTTTAATAAGTTTAAAGAGTTGTATTAGTGAATTTTAAAGTATAAGATTTTTTTATACATAATTCATATTTAGAGAGTTTTTCTTATAATTTACACTTTCGTACCTTTTCTTTTTGGCCAACACAACCCTTTCGCAAAAAAGATGGCAAAATGTTGCCATCTACAGTAGCTTGCTGTAACGATTTTGGAGGCAGATATGTTGGGCCAGCTGTCTTGGGCCAAAGGGGAAAGAGGAGAGATCAGTAGAAACATAGAGGATATATATAGGGAAGGAAGAAGAGCATCCAAGCAAAAAGAATAGAGAAAGAAAGAGAACGAGGACGAAAGGCATAGAAGAAAGAGGACGAAAGGCATAGACGAAGAGGATATATATAGGGAAGGAAGAAGAGCATCCAAGCAAAAAGAATAGAGAAAGAAAGAGAGAGAGGACGAAACGCATAGAAGAAGAAGAAGAAGAAGAAGAGAAGAGAGAAGAGAAAATAGCCAGAGGGAAGAGAGCATCCAAATTAGCAAGAAGAGAAGAGAGAAAACAGAGGGAGAGTTCTCCAAAAACACACAAAGAGATGAGCAGTTCTGGTGAGGCCTGAAATACATAAAAAAGCTCCAAGGCAGGGGACTCTAAAGAAAGAGAAGCTTCTCTCTCCGGTGGTCCAGTTTTTGGTTCACTTCCGACCCCTAAGTAAGCATCTGAACCTGACTTACATCTTATCTCCCTTTTTCTATAAATGTTATCACCATGTTTACTAAACCAAATACAAGGGAAGGGATCTTCAATATATACTAAGTTCTAACCCTTGCATGCTACTAGCTCAATCCAAACCCAGCAACCCATATATTTTTTAGTGCCCAACTATTCAAACCCATCACAGCAGCTATATGTTCATTCTCCCAACTCCACCAAACTTCCCAACCCACCTTCTTCACCTTCGCACCACTTCCCAGTCGCCTCCTACACAGTTCCAGCATAGTGGGTCTATGTTGTCATCTTGTCAGGTGTTTTTATATGCCTGTAGAGTGTAGAATTATATAGCAGAATGATTTATTATTTCACAGTTTTATATAATATGTTTTTTTTACATAAAACAGTTACTTTACTGTTACTGGGAGTGGGAGTAATTAAAGATTAGAAAAAGAAAAAGAGAAAAGAAATGAATGTGTAAAGTGGGAACGGAAAAGGAAGAGAGACAGAAAAAAAAAAAGAAAGAAAAACAGATGACGGGGGTGATGCACGGTCCAAGAGAGGAAAAGGAGCAAAGAGAAGAAATAAATAAAAAAGAAAGGGGGACAAGGGTTGTGCCGTGGCATTTCGATATGAATAGGATGTACTTTTAGATTGAATCATTTGAATAAAAAATAGATTAACAATTAATTTAAATTTATTAAAAAATATTAAAATTATTTAATTTATTTAAGATCTATTTTAAAAATAAATATTTAATTTATTTATTAATTAATTTTAGTAAATAAATATTTAATTTATTATTTATTGACTAAATATAATAAATTTTTTATATATCTAAATATACATTTTATTCTTTAAAGTATATAAATATTTATTAAATTTATTAAATATTTTAATTAATTTATTAATTATTTATTAACTAAAACTAATAATAATACATTGGAATTCATTAAATTTATATTATTATAATTGAATAGAATAAATTGAATTATATTTAAATATGGATGAATTGAGTATACCATAAATTTATGAATTTATTTGTGCCCTTTAGATAAAAGAAAGAAGATAAAGAAAAATTTGGAGTGATTCTGTGTTTCCGTAAATAGATATGCTACTTCTAAGTAAAATGAACTAATGTAATAATATAAAAAAAATATTAAAGTAATATATATTACTTTTTAAATATAAAAACACTTGGGAGTTGAGAGTAACATATGCAGCAGGGGTGACATTGAATTACCCAAAATTTGGGAAATTAAAATAGAAACGAAAGAAAAAAAAAAGAAGAGAATAAAAAAAGAAGGGATTATGGTGTAAAGAAAAATTGGTTAGGTAGAAAAAAGAGAAAGAAAAGAAAAGAGTAAAGGAATTACAAATGATAAAAGGAAGAGAAAAAACGATAAGAAAAATAATAATATAATAAAGATTGGAGAAGGAAGTACTGTGCGTAAGAGTAAGAGGAAGAGAAAAGAGAGATGATAAAAAAGTAAGGAAAAAAATAAATAATAAATTAAGATTTTTTTTATAAAAAATATTTTTTTCTTAGTTATTACATGTGTTTTTTTAAATATCATGACATAGATTTTAATTTGATTTAATTATTTTATTGCACTCTTAAATTCATATGTTTTGTTTTGTTGTGTTACTATTATTTTTTAATTTGTGTTTAGTGTTACAAAAATGACATATTTTGAGATTATTTGTGATTCAGTGCCATATCTAATTTTGCTCGTGTTTTAATATGTTTAAATAATTTCATTTAGCGGCATTGTGAAGTCACATTTTTTCGACTATTATAAATATTGTTTTACGATTTTAATATTATGTTCGATCTCATTTAAAATTTATTATATAATGTGTTTACTTGCTTAAATAAATTATATTATTTTTAAAATCAAGTAAACTTTGTTTTTAAATATTTTGTTTAACGGTTACGCGGAGTGACATACTTTTTCAATTATTTTAGTGATTATTTTATAACTTGTATCATGTCCAATTCCGTGTAGCATTTATTAATCTTTTGTTCACTGAAATAAATCAATTTTTTTGTTGGGTACACAAATCAAATATATATTTTTTTAAAATAAGATAAAGTCTTTCTCATTTTTTAATTTTATTTTAGTTTTAATTAAAATTCACTAATTCAAAAATATTTTTTAATAATTATAATTTATTTTTTAAAAATAATATTATTTAATAATTTTCTTAATTCACGTCACAAAACCCAGGTATAATTATAAAAGACAATGTTCTGAAAACTGGACCGGATTGGCCGGTTCGACCGGTCGGACCGCGAATTGGTTCCCTCCCCGGTTTGGGCTATGTCCCAGAACCGGGAGGGTCAAAAACTGGTCAAGAACCGGTGAACCGATGTCAAACCTGAGGAACCGGTCAAACCGGTACCGGTCTGTACGGTTACCGGTTCGTAGCTTTTTTTTTTTTTCTAACGGCTTCATTGAAACGACGCCGTTTTGTTTAATATTTTACAACAAAAAAAAAATCCATGCGACGACGTCGTGCTGGAGCGGACGAAGAAAACCCTTAGCAGCAGCTTCCGTCCGCGATTGAAAGTTCGAAACCCAACTTCCGTCTCTCCGCAACCCAGCCGCAGCCGCTTCTGTCTCTCCGCAATCGAAACCCCTTCTTCCCTCAGCGATCGAAACCCCAGCTGCAACAGCTTCTGTCTCTCCGCGATTGAACCCCTTTCACCCTCCGCGATCGAAACCCCAGCCGCAGCAGCTTCCGTCTCTCCGTGATCGAAACCCTTTCCTCTCTCCGCTATCGAAATCCCAGCCGCAGCAGTTTCCGTCTCTCCACGATCGAAACCCCTTCCTTCCTCCGCGATTGAAACCCCAGCCGCAGCAGCTTCCGTCTCGCACCGCAGCCTCAGCACCCCAGCCTCATTCTCGCGTCGCATACCACAGTCAGCCAGCACCGTCAGCTTCGTCTCGGCACCGCAACTCCGGTGTAGCCCAGCTAGCAGCGCCAACTCCAGTGAACAAGAAGATGATTTTTTTGATGAAAATATTCAAATAAATTAATGCTGATTATGATGATCCTGTATAATTTGTGAATTTTTTTATGACTACTTTTGATGAAACATTGTTAAACTTGTGTTGTTTATATGAATGTAATATTTTTTTATTTTATGACATTATTTTGTTATGTTTCTTATATGAATGTAACATTGTTTTTGCTTTATAACATTATTTTTTTATGTTTTAAATAATTTTATTATTGATTTATATTATATTTTATAATTTTTATTTATTTTATTAGTATATAAATAATTATATATATATTTAATTATATTCCGGTTCGACCACGTTTCGACTATTGATCACTGAATCAGTACCTCAACCAATTCACTGACCGGTCCGATTTTCATAACCTTGATAAAAGATGGAGAGAATGTCTGGAGAAACCCGCTTTAACGTCCCAATTGATATGTTAATGGCCCGAGAGGCCCAAGGACTCTTTTTGGGCGGAAAAAGATATAATTGGCCTTCAGGAGCGACGGGACTCGTTGATAGAGTTCAAGAACATGACAACAGGAAGATTTGGCCTTCAGAGGCCACGGGACATGGCAACAACAAGAATTTAAGATTGCTAAAAGAAGCATATGAGTCAATGAAAGGTGATCATTCTGCTTACGAGAGTTTGCGTGGAGCAGCAAGGAGGGTGAATGAGAATGATGAGTTTTTGCAGCAAGTGAGCCCTCTGGACAACACCGTGCTGCACATAGCAGCAAGGTATGGAAATGACGAGTCGGTGGAGGAGGTAGCTCAGAAAGCACCCCGTCTCTTGAATGCCAAAAACTGCAATGGTGACACAGCACTACACGTTGCTGCAAAAGCTGGCCATGTCTCTACTCTCGAGAGGTTGTTGGCAGCTCATCTCCACAATTTACCAGCTGCATATTCTGAAAACCCCATGGAGGCTCTGAATGAGATCCTAACGAAGAACGGGCAAGGAAACACTTTCCTCCACGAGGCCTTACTGAACGGTCACAGAGGCGTAGTGAATTTCCTAGTTTCTGAGGAGGCACACGTTGAGGCTGGTGGCTTCAAAGGAATTGGTTGTGCGAGCTGCATTGATCGGGATGGTGAACAACGAAGAGAAATCAGTTCTGTACGTGGCGATTGAGGGTGGCTACAAGGAAGTTGTTGAGCTTGCATTGGACAAGCTCATAAGCCAAGATCCTGCATTGGACGAGTTGATTCAGAACCAGCAGGAATTGGCTGAACTGATTCCGCACGGCACCGATTATGTTCCAGCAGGAAAGTCACCCCTTCTCGCGGCGATCACCGAAAGGGATCAAGGTACGTACGTACATTTTGTTAGATAGCTCTAAATATCCCTCTCATATTTTGGTACACTCTTTTTTCCTTAATTTGACAGGAATTGCAATCGGGGAAGTGGTTGATATTCAATTATATTCATTTTAAATTTAAAAAAAAAACAAAAACACGGAAGTACGAAACTTAAATAAGCTTTGCCTACTCTCTTTTAAGGATCCATTTTATCCCAAAATATGTTTAATTCTATGAACTTGAAATCAAGGATAAGCTTTTCCTACTTTCTATAAGTTAGTATTTTATGCCTTTTTAATTGAACACAATAATTCTTTTATCTTTTTCTAATCAGTTTAAATAATAAAACCTATTTTTAGTAAATATAAAACTCATAAATTTTATTTTTTTAAAAATAATTTTATTTAATAAATCATTATTTCTTTTTTTTCTTTAGAAAAAATTTTGTTTATTCCATTGTCTAATATATTTTTTTTTAAAAAAAATTGTCAATCCTTGCCTAGATAATTCATTTGTGGATCCTTCTCGAATGCGACTGTACTCTTAATTGTTTATTTGTAATATATGTCCTAGATATTTTAGACATCGTACTGACAAGAAAGCCAGAATGGATCCATTTAAGGGACAAGGAAGAAAGGATTATTCTTCATTATGCGGCGTCTATAGGTTACCTTAAAGGGGTTCAGTATCTGCTTGGAATGTGTATTTCTTGTGCCATGGAAAGGGACACGTACAGCTTTTTCCCACTTCATTTGGCTTCTTATGGAGGTCATGTTGAAGTGGTTCAGAAGTTGCTAGAATACTATCCAGATCCCAGAGAAATGCTTGACAATGGTGGCCGAAACATTCTTCACATTGCAGTTGAAAGTGGAAGATATAATGTGGTAAGGTACATCTTGCAAGCTGCGGATGAGGAGCTTGAAAAGATGATAAATGATACGGATGCCAATGGAAACACTCCTTTGCATTTGGCCACCTTGCGCTGCCACCCCAAAATAGTGCATGCCTTAACGTGGGATAAAAGAGTGGATCTCACTTTGGTTAATGGAAATAATCATACAGCTCTTGATGCTTGTCAAATATTTCCACTAGAAAATCCACCCCTTCGAAAGGTAAGTAGTATTCTATCTCCTAAAATAATCCAACAAATTACGTAGGTTTGCGATTATTATTGTATTATAAAAGAGTAACTATGTCATAAAAAAAAGTGTGGTTGGCCCAAATTTTGCATAAAATTAACTGCATTTTGAAGATTTAATTAGTTAATTGATAAAATCAATGATCGCACAGATCTATGATCGAAAGTTCATTCCCGGTTGTGTCACCGAACAGTCATGAACAAGACATAATGGACAGTAGAATTTTGTGTGAAATAACTAATTTCTAATTGAAACACAGTAATCATACCGTTGCTACTGAATGTTACTGAATTATAATTTATAATTATTTGAATTATAATTCATAACGTATAACAAAATAACTACAATAAAATATGCGATTATTATTGTATTATAAAAGAGTAAATATGTCATACAAAAAAGTGTGGTTAGCCCAAATTTTGCATAAAATTAACTGTATTTTGAAGATTTAATTAGTTAATTGATAAAATCAATGATCGCACATATCTATAATCGAAAGTTTGTGTCACTGAACAGTCATGAACAAGACAAAATGGACAGTAGAATTTTGTGTGAAATAACTAATTTCTAATTAAAACACAGTAATCATACTGTTGTTACTGAATTATAATTTATAATTATTGGAATTATAATTTTTTAAAAAACATTTTTCCTCCAGTAATATATAGCATTTGGCAAAAATATTTACCTATTTATTTTTATCTTTTAAAAATAAATATATGTTGTTTTGTGGTGCCCATATCTGTTTTAAGGTGTATATATATATGAAACTACTGAAGTTGGCCTAACTGACAAAATCAAGCTGAATCAACACGAACAACCTTTTATATTCTTTCTCATCAAACTCTCACGATCTTTTTCTCCATTTAAGATACAATTCCTGTTTTTTGCAAAAAAAAAAAAATGATAGATAAACTCCTTGTAAAAATCGTTGTCCTAAAAGTGGGTTAGTGGCCATTAAATCATCAATGCTATGTTTTCCGGTTACATGCACGTTTCTTAGTTTGTTTTCTTCCTTATTTTCTGATTTGTTAGGTTTGTAACATACATAAATTTGTATTTGCAGCGACTAACATGGATTGCATTAAAATCTGCTGGTGTACGATTTGCCGATCAACTCCGTGGCCATTGCTCTATTAAGATCCCTACCCAAAGTACAGAAACTTTTGGGCAACAAATGAACCGAAACATGGATCAGTACAAAGACAGAATCAACACTCTTATATTGGTTTCAACCCTTATAATTATGGTGACATTCGCCGCTGGTTTCACCATGCCCGGTGGCACTAACAGCTCTGATTCCGAGCCAAGGGAGGGCACAGCCATCATGCTCAACCACATAATGTTTAAGCTATTCATATTATGCATCACAGTATCCATGTACGGTGCCATTAGTGTTACTATCATACTCATTTGGGCCCAACTAGGAGATCTAACTCTGGCACTTTTTGCCCTTAAAGTTGCAAGGCCACTTCTGGGAATCACTCTCGCAACATTGTCTCTGGCATTTTTGGCTGGTGTGCACTTGGTTATAAGTGATCTCAGTTGGTTGGCTGCTTTTTTTCTGGTGATGAGTGTGATTTTCATTCTCATGCTTCTGCTACTATATCTTCTCCTCTGGTTACCTTCGTCGTCCAACATCACCATAATTCGATACATTTCTTACTATCCTTTTCTGTTTCTGGCATCACTGACTGAACTTGATGAAATCAATTGAAGCCACTCAGATTATACTGCTTAGTACTTGACCTGAGGTTTGAATTATTATCCTTTCTCTCTGCTACTTTTATTGTTTTTATTTTTTATTTTTTGAGGTGTTGGTACTAAACTTAATTAAATCTTCTTTTGTGTGCGTCTTAATTGAGATGATTTATCGTATTAGTCTGCTATTACCCAAGTGTCTCATTTCTTTTTGTCAATTATGATAATGTATCTTATGTTAATTTCTCATTTTAATAAATATTGTTCTAAATTTGTCGTTTCAAAATATCTGTTATTCAATATAATTGTAGTACAGTGAGTGAAAAAAACAAAAAACAAACAAAAGGAAATGGTTAGGACTCTAATAGGGGATAAGGTAGACTTCCAAAACAACTTTGTTTTGGCCCGTAGAGGATAAACGATTTTTTAATAACTATTAATAAAAAAAATGTAATAATATTTTATTGTAAAATTTTATGAATTTGTGATGTAATTAAAAAATAAATTTCTTTTTAAATAAAATATAATAATATAACTCATATATTTTATGGCTATTTCTGTTGCTAATGAGACTGATATCGCAATGAAAATAAAAAATAAAAAAATTTTAAAAACAAGGTCAATAATTTAGAATTATAATATTAAATTATCAGTTTTTGTACATTCTAGTATTATTTAATATTGTAATGCAATTGTGTCGGAATTTGTCACCAAACTGAAAAAAAGATGAAGAAATTTTTTACAAAAATAGTATTTAAAATTGTGATTCTGTCACACTGTATTTGACCTTATTTTTAACGTATTAATTGAACCCAAGAATTCTTGCCAAACATAGCTAATTTTTTTTAATATATTTTTAAAATTATAAAAAATTAATTTGAGACAAAATTTTGTTGCGATTCCATTACAATTGAGATGAAAAAAAAATTCTATCATGATTTGTGAAGATTAGGTATAAAAGATGCAAATGCAAATATGAATTTCATTAAATTAAATTGATATGAATTTAATAAATTAAATTAAATATCTAGCAAAAAGAAAAAAAACAGAAAAAAAATTCTCGTAAACTTGTAATTAAGTGGTAAATGACGAGTCATTAAAAATAAGTTAATAGTAAAAGGTTTGAATAATTTAAGAGAAATCATAAATTTAAACCTCAATATCACTATTGTTTCAAAACAGGGATACTTATTGTGGAGATAGAGATATTGAACTTAATGAAATTTTCTTTTGCAACTTGATGATTGCCTAGTAGTAAAGGAAGTGTATTTTTTTGTAATGATTACTCCAAATCCACCTATAAAAATTATTTCCTCTTATTGACAAGGATATGGTTAGTTTTTTACCACATTTTATATGAGGATGGTTGGACCGGAAACGTCATCATGCCTGGAAGACCATCACAATCTCAAAACCCAATATAAGCATTACAATAATGCGGGCAAATTTCCATTACAAAATTTGAAATGCGGGCAAATTTCCATACAAAATTTTGAAAATGATATAATCAAAAGCTGCTTTTTACTTAAAAAGAATATTTCTTTGAATATTTTAAATTATTTGAACAATGTATAAAAGTATTTTTATGTGACAGCAAAAATGAATAAAATGTACTTACTTAAAATTGTCTTTTTTTTCTGAAAAAAAAAAGCTTTTTTTAAAAACACATTCAGCCTGACATACACCTGGTATTTTTTTTTTTTTGGTTTTTGTCAATTGGTTTCATTTGCGGAGGAACATTGCAATTTGGGGTCAGTAACAGAGGCCGTTGGATTTTTAATTACTATACTGTCCTTGACTATTGGGCTTGTTAGAACATCAGATACGTGGTCCAAGCTCATATAGAAGTGAGAAGAAAAAAAACAGAGAAATGGATGAACTCTAGACCACCCCGGGAATTAAGCTTGTCAGCTGGAAGGTTTGGAAATTTTTTTATATATTCTTGAGTATAATATTTTCAAAAAGATTTTAAAGGTTGGGATTTAATCTTAATTTTATTATATAAAATTATATATTTAATCTAACAGTTAATGGTTATCAAGAATTATATGTCACATATCTATTAGATAAGTGTATTATTTTGAGAGTGTACAATAATTTCTCAAAAGTTCAGGGTAAAGTTTTGCTCAATCTACTTCCACCTTGCAATCCTAACCTGCCCTACTCCAACAGGCATGAGGCGTAACGAGTTGGGAAACACACAAAGCGAATAAGAATATTGCCAAACCTGCTAGGAATCAATGGATTTTGTTGGCTTTTCTCAAATCGCATGCTATTTATTGCATAATGTTTAATATATAGGATGAATATTTTATGAAACGAGAATAGAATAAAAATTAAATAAAACGAGTTAGAATGAAATAGAATTGAAAATGAATGTAAGTTATCAGCGGTAAATTAATCAGGATAAACTATTTAGGTAAGTTTCTATTATTTTCACTCTTTAGTTGATTTATTTGTTTTATGTTATATGTTTGCGTCGTATTTGTAATTCAACTTGAATATTGACTTTAATTTTTTTTAAAACTAACATTCTGCAAGAATTAACTCAGCCTTCTTGGTTCTAACACAAATCTCCTTAAGTTCATGTTACAAATCCCTTGAGTTAATGTTGTCCTATTTGTTCTTGTTTTCTGTTGCTAAATGGTCACCAAATAAAAGATATGATTTAGTGGCAAGTAAGTTAATTGAAACTCTAATAATGAATTTTATTTATAATATTGAGAGTTTAAATTTTATTAAAAGATATTTTATTTAAGAGATAGCTCCAATTATACTTTGAAGGAGTATTAATCTAAAAAAAAAAAAAGAGTACAAATATTGCTCCGAGAAAAAAGGTGCTGCCAAATGGTCTCGAACAGTTTCTAGCAATGTTCTGAAAATCGGACCGGACCGGCCGGTTCGACCGGTTGGACCGGGAACCGGTTCCCTAACCGGTCCGGATTATCTTCGAAAACCGTTGCGGTCAAAAACGATCAAAAATCGTGAACCGGTCAAAAACCGGTCAAACCGGGCAAACCGGTGTCGGTCCGTACGGTTGCCCGGTTCTGCTTTTTTTTTTTTTTGAATTTTTACATCAAAACGACGTCGTTTTGATATATATTTTTCAAAAAAAAAACTGGACGACGTCGTAATGGATGCCCTTGTCCTTGTTGCCGTTGGCGAGCTTGAGCGCGAAGGCGATGGTGGAGTTGGAAGGGGAATTCAGGGATTTGTTGAGGGCAGGGACATAAAAGTAGTCGATGTAGCATCTGGGCTCGTCGATTCGTAGGCTCAGCCACAGGAACAAGGCAGTGAGGCCCAGAGTGATTATGGTGCTGAAGCAACACGTGCAGCAGCTGTCCGATTCCGCCGCCATCTCCGGTGGCTGTGCTACCACTCACTGTCGGAAATAGACACACAGAGAGAGTATTCTCCTAGACTTCCTCTTTTTGAGTGCTCCTTTTTCCTTCTTTTGGGGTTTTTTATTCTCTCTCTCTAATCCTCTGTTATTATAGTAGTTTTTAATTGGGTTTTGGAATGTCTGCTACTGTGAATTGTGAAGTTTCCATGCTTTGATGGGGTATTGAGTAGACATATTTTGTTACAAGTTCATATATGCTATTTGCCAACATGAAATCTTTGTAAGTAAAATTGTTGAACTTATGTTATTTATATGAATATATTTTTTTTAACTTTATAAAATTTTTTATTGTATTGAATTATATGAATGTAATATTTTTTAATTTATGATATTATTTTTTGTGTTTCAAATAATTTTATTATTATTTATATTATATTTTTATATTTTTATTTATTTTAGTACTATATAAATAATTATATATATTTATATATATATAAATATATATTTAATTATACTCTGATTTGACTACGATTCGACTACAGTTTGACTATGATTCGACCACGATTCGATTATTAAACCTTAAATTAATACCTCAATCAGTTAACTGATCGGTTCGATTTTCGTAACCTTAATTTCTAGTGTTCATGATGAATGATGATGAGATGCTATCCAGGTATTTGATAATAAAAAAACTGAAAAGCAGATGGATTCCCTTTCTCCAACGTCCAATCACACCGCGCGTCAAAAGCAAAGCCGAAATGCAATATTTATAGTCTTTTACACTAAATGTTCATGTTGACAAGTGTATGTTGAAAAAGAATATTGCC